>ONZH01003693.1:0-25560 GCA_900303285.1 Rhinella marina | reverse complement strand
TGATGATTGACCACAAGTTTTCAATGGGATTAAGATCTGGGGAGTTTCCAGGCCATGGACCCAAAATCTCTATGTTTTGTTCCCTGAGCCGTTTAGTTATCACCTTTGCTTTATGGCAAGGTGCTCCATCATGCTGGAAAAGGCATTGTTGATCGCCAAACTGCTCTTGGACGGTTGGGAGAAGTTGCTCTCGGAGGACATTCTGGTACCATTCTTTATTCATGGCTGTGTTTTTAGGCAAGACTGTGAGGAGAGCCGATTCCCTTGGCTGAGAAGCAACCCCACACATGAATGGTTTCAGGATGCTTTACAGTTGGCATGAGACAAGACTGGTGGTAGCGCTCACCTCGTCTTCTCCGAATAAGCTGTTTTCCAGATGTCCCAAACAATCGAAAAGGGGATTCATCAGAGAAAATGACTTTACCCCAGTCCTCAGCAGTCCACTCCCTGTACCTTTTGCAGAATATCAGTCTGTCCCTGATGTTTTTTCTGGAGAGAAGTGGCTTCTTTGCTGCCCTCCTTGAGACCAGGCCTTGCTCCAAGAGTCTCCACCTCACAGTGCGTGCAGATGCACTCACACCTGCCTGCTGCCATTCCTGAGCAAGCTCTGCACTGCTGGTAGCCCGATCCCGCAGCTGAAACACTTTTCAGAGACGGTCCTGGCGCTTGCTGGTCTTTATTGGGCGCCCTGGAGCCTTTTTGGCAACAATGGAACCTCTCTCCTTGAAGTTCTTGATGATGCGATAGATTGTTGACTGAGGTGCAATCTTTCTAGCTGCGATACTCTTCCCTGTTAGGCCATTTTTGTGCAGTGCAATGATGACTGCACATGTTTCTTTAGAGATAACCATGGTTAACAGAAAAGAAACAATGATGCCAAGCACCAGCCTCCTTTTAAAGTGTCCAGTGGTGTCATTCTTACTTAATCATGACAGATTGATCTCCAGCCCTGTCCTCATCAACACCCACACCTGTGTTAATGGAGCAATCACTGAAACAATGTTAGCTGGTTCTTTTAAGGCAGGGCTGCAATGATGTTGAAATGTGTTTTCGGGGATAAAGTTCATTTTCTAGGCAAATATTGACTTTGCAAGTAATTGCTGTTAAGCTGATCACTCTTTATAACATTCTGGAGTATATGCAAAATGCCATTATAAAAACTGAAGCAGTAGACTTTGTAAAAGTATTATGTGATTATGCTTGCTCACTTTGGTTTGGATTTAATCTTCCCTGAATCTCTCTCTCTCTCTCTCTCTTGTATATATCTCAGGCTTGCTTTGACTGCAGGGCCAAGAACCCAAGCTGGGCCAGCATCACATATGGCGTCTTCTTGTGCATCGACTGCTCAGGGACACACAGGTCTCTTGGCGTTCACCTCAGTTTTATCAGGTAAGCACTTATTTTAATATGATATTTCACTTTAAAATGGGGTGTACATGTAGGCAGAGGCTGTCCTGCAGCCAAGTACCACTTGGCCATACGAGCCGCAGTAGGATAAAATTGGCCAATTAGAACCTCATAGTTTTAATCTTCTTTGTTAATGGCTGCGCCATACCTGCAAAATCACGTGGCCATTAACATTGAAGATCAATTCAAACAATGAGCAAACCTGACACCAGTCTACTTACCAGGTAAGATTTCACGTGCCTGGCGTGACCTGCCCTGGTTGAGCCTTCTCTGGGTTCCATATGACTGATCAGCTGCACCCCCGATGGTCATACCTGCTCATATGTGAATGGATGTGCAGGCGAGGCTGGGTAATTCAGTCTCTGGGTACTCAGTCCTGATTTTCCTGCTCATCTAGTCTGTGGTTGACAGGTCCCGGTTAGATGCCGCTTTGCTCTTCTTTCACGTCTCGGGGTGAGTTGACAGTGCAGGTCATTTTCCACCAGAGGAGCCATTTAAAGGAATAGTTCCGAATCATAATTAAGGAGTTACAGTGCCTTGCGAAAGTATTCGGCCCCCTGGAACTTTTCAACCTTTTGCCACATTTCAGGCTTCAAACTAAAAGATATAACATTTTAAATTTTTGGTGAAGAATCAACAACAAGTGGGTCACAATTGTGAAGTGGAACGAAATTTATTGGATCATTTAAACTTTTTTTGTAATAATAAAACTGAAAAGTGGGGCGTGCAAAATTATTCGGCCCCCTTGCATTAATACTTTGTTGCGCCACCTTTTGCTGCGATTACAGCTGCAAGTCGCTTGGGGTATGTCTCTATCAGTTTTGCACATCTAGAGACTGAAATTCTTGCCCATTCTTCCTTGCAAAACAGCTCAAGTTCTTTGAGGTTGGATGGAGAGCGTTTGTGAACAGCAGTTTTCAGCTCTTTCCACATATTCTCAATTGGATTCACGTCTGGACTTTGACTTGGCCATTCTAAGACCTGGATACGTTTATTTTTGAACCATTCCATTGTAGATTTTGCTTTATGTTTGGGATCATTGTCTTGTTGGAAGATAAATCTCCGTCCTAGTCTCAGGTCTTTTGCAGACTCCAACAGGTTTTCATCCAGAATGGTCCTGTATTTGGCTCCATCCATATTCCCATCAATTTTAACCATCTTCCCTGTCCCTGCTGATAAAAGGCAGGCCCAAACCATGATGCTGCCACCACCATGTTTGACAGTGGGGATGGTGTGTTCAGGGTGATGAGCTGTGTTGCTTTTACGCCAAACATATCGTTTTGCATTGTTTCCAAAAAGTTGGATTTTGGTTTCATCTGACCAGAGCACCTTCTTCCACATGTTTGGTGTGTCTCCCAGGTGGCTTGTGGCAAACTGTAAACGAGACTTTTTATGGATATCTTTGAGAAATGGCTTTCTTCTTGCCACTCTTCCATAAAGGCCAGATTTGTGAAGTGTTGGACTGATTGTTGTCCTATGGACAGACTCTCCCACCTCAGCTGTAGATCTCTGCAGTTCATCCAGAGTGATCATGGGCCTCTTGGCTTCATCTCTGATCAGTCTTCTCCTTGTTTGAGATGAAAGTTTAGAGGGACGGCCGGGTCTTGGTAGATTTGCAGTGGTCTGATACTCCTTCCATTTCAATATGATCACTTGCACAGTGCTCCTTGGGATGTTTAAGGCTTGGGAAATCTTTTGGTATCCAAATCCGGCTTTAAACTTCTCCACAACAGTATCACGGACCTGCCTGGTGTGTTCCTTGGTCTTCATGATGCAGAACCCTGAGACTATCACAGAGCAGGTGCATTTATACGGAGACTTGATTACACACAGGTGGATTCTATTTATCTTCATCAGTAATTTAGGACAACATTGGATCATTCAGAGATCCTCAGTGAACTTCTGGAGTGAGTTTTCTGAACTGAAAGTAAATGGGCCGAATAATTTTGCACGCCCCACTTTTCAGTTTTATTATTACAAAAAAAGTTTAAATGATCCAATAAATTTCGTTCCACTTCACAATTGTGACCCACTTGTTGTTGATTCTTCACCAAAAATGTAAAATGTTATATCTTTTTGTTTGAAGCCTGAAATGTGGCTAAAGGTTGAAAAGTTCCCGGGGCCGAATACTTTCGCAAGGCACTGTATATATTTGATAAATCAGCTACAGATAGGTTTAGTAAATTCCAGTTCAAATGGATTTTGCCATATTTTTTAGTAATCCAGGACATCTGATAAGCCAGCAGCTATCAGGTTTCCATAATGCCAGATTAAAGGATTTCACTACCTGGTGGGGAGGATGATTGCTATAATTAAAAGCAGTCATTCATTTTCCAGTAATAAAGTAAAATAACCCAAACATCCTGGGAAACGTTCATGTGATTAAGTGGTATCAGATATTCTGGGTTATTGGAAGGTCAAAAGACATTTATAAAGCTCATTTGTATGAAGATGAAATCTGCTCCCACATTACAGGCCTGAAATATGTTCCGGATGACAGATTCTCTTTTCTTTTCTTTTTTATTTTTATAAAGATCGACTGAACTGGATTCCAACTGGTCGTGGTTCCAGCTGCGGTGTATGCAGGTTGGAGGGAATGCGAATGCAGTGAGTCTCACGTTTGTAAATGCTACAGAAACTGGGGCCCCCACCTTCCTAATGGACCAACTGATATCTCTGAGGGAGCCCGTTCACACTGCAATTTTGCGGAATAGATACGGCCCCATTCATTTCAATGGGCAGCATTAGATTGCGAACAGCCCTGGCTCTGCGGAAAAAAAATAGAACATGTCTTATTTTTGTCTGCAGTTGCGGACAAGAATAGACATTTTGTACGGGATGCCGGCCCTGTGTGTTCTGCAAATTGCGGAACACACACTGGCCGGCATCCGTGTTTTTGCAGATCCGCATTTTTTGTGGATCCGCAACAACACGGCTGTCTGAACGGCCCCTTAATAGGGTAGAAAGAAAACTGTCTTCCTGTGAGCATGTTTAACTCCATTTTCATGGAGTAATCCTCATCACAGTGACTGAACGATCATTTAGACTCCTTGGAGACGAGCATATATCACGCTGCAAGTCCACACAGCAGCTCCCGGCCTGAACTCCCGGCAATGATGGAGTCACATAGCATTATACTGATTTATGATGCTATGTAACCCCTAGAGGTATGAAATGTATCGGATAACACTGACAGCATTATGTCAGTGTCATCTAATACATTCCAGAACTGTAAGGGTCACATAGCATTATATTGATTTATGATGCTATGTGACCCCAGCATTTCCGGGGGTTCAGGCCGGGAGCTGCGATGCGGGCTCCTAGCGTGATATATACGCTCATATGCAAGGGGCCTAAAGGGGTTGTCTCACTTCAGCAAATGGCATTTATCATGTAGAGAAATTTAATACAAGGCTCTTACTAATGTATTGTTACTAGGGATGAGCAAATTGACTTTGGATGCTTCATCCGAAGTCGATTCGCATAAAGCTTCATTTTAATACTGTACGGAGTGATACAAAGGTTTTTACAGTAGAAATATCCTGTACGGAGCACAAAAACAAGGTTTTATGCGAATCAATTTCGGATTCACTCATCCCCAATTGTTATTATGCATATTGCTTCCTTTGCTGACTGGATTCATTTTTCCATCACATTATACACTGATCGTTTCCATGGTTACGACCACCTGGTAATCCAGCAGTGGTGGCCGTGCTTTGCTCTTTTTTCTATAGTGTGGAAGCACGGCCACCACTGCTGGATTGTAGGGTGGTTGTAACCATGGAAACGAGGCGTGTATAATGTGATGGAAAAATGAATCCAGCCAGCAAAGGAGGCAATATGGATAATAACAATACATTAGTAAGTGGATTGTCTGTCTACATGATAACTGCCGTTTGCTGAGGTGAGACAACCCCTTTAATGCAATTATTCATTCTATCGGATACAGTTTCATTGTCTGCATGGGGCGATGTGCTGCCCACAAGCCATTCTGATGTCTGTATAAGATGCAAAATGATGTAATTAGGCAACAAATGAATGTTTGCTCATTAGCTGGTTGATTGGTGGGCATGTGTAACACGGGGCAGCGAATGGGAACAAATGTTCGTACGACCATTGATTTGCCCACGTGTCAGGCCATGTTAAAGGACCTTTAAGGCGTTGACCACAGACAGGAAATGTGTTATAATAACAAAATATCCTGTACTCACGGATTCAGTTCCCCTCCAGTTCTCCCCACTGTTCTTTGATCTGCCCATATACCCCATGTTACTGCTGCAGCCAATCACTGATCTCAGCAGTCTCATGCCATATACCACTGGAGTTAGAACATCTGCTGTGGGTGAGACCAAATACCTCTTTACCCACGCTCACATTGTATGGAGGTTTGAGCATTGTATACATTATGGTCAGGTTGTGATATGTGATTGGCATTTTGAGGGCACCGTGCCGTGTGTTCCTATGCCCTACTCGCCAGTCACCTGATTATGTACCGTATTTCTTTCCTGCAGACAATATTCTTTCGACAACATGGCTGTACCACAAATGATACGAACGCCAAATACAACAGCCGTGCCTCAAATCTGTATAGAGAGAAGATTAAGACCCTGGCAACACAGGCAACGAGGAAGCATGGCACTGACGTAAGTATACAATATAAGACCCTGGTTATTATCCTTGTCTGCTACCAGAGGGCAGTGCAAACACTCTCTCCAAGAAGAGTGGAAGTAATTACATTTCCTCTTATGGCGAAATTGTTCCTTGATTTTTCCAAGAAAAAGGTGGACACAATCGGAACATTACCTTGCCGTAGGTTTTACATAAGTACAGTATAAGGATCAAAGGCGATGGACACCCTTTTATTATTGATTTAGATTTGTTTTGGGCAAGAAACATTTTTGTAATAGGTTTTTATTTTAAAAAATTGCAGTGTGTGGCGTCTACAGCTCCACAAGTACTGTACAGTACTGTTGCTGTTCTGTGGTAAACCTACCAGACTGCCCATCTGACGGCTCAGTCCCCGGTCCCTCTCACATTTCTGCTGAATGATCGGCAACCTCCGGCACTCCAGCTGTTCTTAAACTACAACTCCCAGAATCCTCCTTTCTTTTCACTGGGAGTTACAAATGCAGCCAAGTAAGTGTGCACGCTGGAGTTGTTTCACAGTAGCTGGAGTGTCGAAGGTTGCTGATTCCTTTTCTTAAGCTACGTTCACATTAGCGTTAATTGTTTCCGGTATTGAGATCCGTCATAGGGGCTCAATACCGGAAAAAAAACGCTTCAGTTTTGTCCCCATTCATTGTCAATGGGGGCAAAACATAACTGAACAGAAGGGAGTGCTCCAAAGTGCATTCCATTCCATTTAGTTGCGTTCTAATACCAGAGAGCAAGCTGCGGTTTTCTTTCCCTCTTGGGATGCGGAGCAAGACGGATCGGTCATGACCCACAATGCAAGTCAATGGGGACGGATCCGTATTCTCTGACATAATAGAAACCAGATCTGTCCCCCATTGACTTTCAGTGGAGTTCATGATCAACCCTGGCTATGTTAAAGATACAACCGGATCCGTTCATAACAGAAGCAGATGGTTGTATTATCAGTAACGCAAGCGTTTTTGCTGAGCCCTGCCGGATCCAGCAATAACACTAGTGTGAAAGTAGCCTAAGCTGAGTTGCATCAGGCCTGAGCGTTTTTCTTTTTCTGCTTTCCTCTTTTCATTGACTCATTCCAAGAGCTACAGTGTTTGTTTTTTACACCGGTGTAGCGGCAGGAAGGCTTGTATTTTTTATTAACATATTTATTTTTTCTGAAGAATGTCTTGATTTGATTTTCTGGGGGTGCATTTTTTTATTGTATTAAATTGAATTGCACTTAAATAATAATTGTGGGATAACTCTTCTAAAATATCACTTTGAGGGGTTGTCCTACCACTGGAACTCCTGTGATCCCGAGAATGAATGAAGCAGTAGCGTGCACGTTGGTACACCACGCTGTTCACTCCTGTGGGGTTGATAGAGAAACGTCTAATTCAGCCACATAGACGTGAATGTAGCGGTGGACCAAAGTGCACACTACTGTTTCGTTCAGAGAGGGGACTCGGAAACCCCTTGTTTTCTGGATTGTGGGATCAGACCACCTTCCTCCTATGGATAGGCGATCAATAATTTTTCAGTAATACCCCCTTTAACTGATTTGTTCCCTTTGACAACTATAAGCTGCGATCCATACTTACATAGTGCTTAGTAATCCAAAACATTATTGCTCGTCAGTGTTGTGGTCCATTCACACGTCCGCAAATTGCAGATCCGCGGACCGCACATGGCCACCACTAGGATAGAAATGCCTTTTCTTGTCAGTGGATGCGGACAAGAATAGGACATGTTCTATTCAGCACAGTGTGCTGTCTGCATCTTTTGCTGCCCCATTGATAATGAATGGGTCCGCACCCGTTATAAAATTGCAGAACGGATGTGGACCCATTTTGCAGACGTGTGAATGAACCCTAAAGCGACGTCCACGTGAGACTCGTATACTGCGGATTTGGGTACGGTAAATCCACAGCCCATCTCCATACCAGCAAAGCGGATGAGAAATCTGCAGTGTGAACTGTAACATGTACATGGGACATGTAAAGCTGAACACGATGCACCCCTGAGAATGAGGGCGGGTCTAATCTATCATATATTTTCACCAGCTTTCTTTGTGTTTGTGACTTCTTCAACACCACTTGTGCAAAATATTTTACACAAGTGGTGTGTCGCCTTCGCCACTTTTTTTGTATGTAACAGCAAAAAGTGGTGTGGTGAGGGCAGGACTAGCGGCCCCACAACACACCAGTTTTTTGGAGTGGAAGAGGACTGAAACCTACGTAGATTTCAGTTCAGGCGCACAGACTGCCGAAAGGCTGCGCCTGATTTACGATAAGGCATACATCTTGTTACACCTTTGTGTTGTCTCCTTCTTTTTGTATTTGATTGACGTTGTAAGATTGACGTTTTTGTACCCACCTAATTTTGTCTGTTTGGATTCGCCTATTAAATTCTTCATCTGACATTTTGTCTTTTATTAATGTCAGCTCTGGATCGACGGCAGCGGAGCTCCGCCACTTTCACCCAAGGAGAAGGAAGAAGACTTCTTTGCGTCTCATGTCGAGGTACTGCTTTGCAAGAAAAGCGTCCTTTAGGATATAGCGACTTACTTTGCGTCTAATCCGTAACAAATCAGGCGTCAAAATCTTCACGAGTTATGTGCCGATGTGTCATGGGCTTTGCTGTGGATTTGAAGTAGATTTCAGCCTATGCATTGCAAAGGGTAACATCTGTGGTTCTCTCCATTGGCTGTTCTTGGAATTCTCATAGAAGTCAAGTGCACTTGCGTGGTTGCCGTGGGTACTCCCATAGAAGTGAATAGAGGGAGCTGTGTCCATCTCTCCATACACTGCAACTGGCAAATGCTGACCCATTCTCAAGATGTATGCGGGTCCCAGGGGTGGAATCCACGTCCATCAGACACTTATGGCATATCCTGTGGACATGTACATGAGGAGGAACAGTTTAAATCCTTTATGCTACTTTATTACACTATGGGGCACATTATTAAGATTGGCGTTTTAGACCTGGTGATGGATTCGCCGCAGTTACTGAGTCGCCGGTGTCGCCATAACTTCAACAGATCCTCTGCCAGTTCTAAATGTAAGACGCCTTCCTAGCTGTCTTACATATAGACCCTTTTTCTTCACCTAAAACAGGCGTAGAAAATGGCAAATGAGACGGGTCTGTTCCCCTTCCCCACCCATGCCATGCCCAGTTTTAGACCTGGCGTCAGCGGGGAGAAGTCGCAGATAAATTAGCCGACTACTGTTTGATAAATGACCTCCTATGTCCATACACAAGTACTTACATTAGCATCTGAAGATAATGGGAGAGTGCCAGTGTATGCCTGGCTGTTCCTGATAGTCCAGCGTGCAAATATTTGTCATGTGCCGGATTATCAGGATTCCTGGACCAGAAAATGTCACATTAAAGGACTTTTCACTATACCTACAGCAGAGAACTAGTAATCCTTCTCCATTCTTTTAAAAGGTCAGTAATACAGACTGGGAAGATCGTCCGAATCAAGATGAACCGGTAACCCTGAGCGCACCACAGCCTATCCCTGACGTCAAAGAAGGTACAAGGCAGTCATTGCACCTAGTTGTCTCATCATGTAAATGTCAAGGACCTGTTCAGCCACCATGTATTGTGATCTGAATCAGTCCCTTTACCTGCAGGAACTACTCCACCTCAGGATAAAGATAGTTTAAAGGGGTTGGAAATTTATAGCATATCCACAGTATATGTCTTAAGGGGTTTTCCGCTAATAGCAATTTCTAGCAAGTGCTGCAGCCTGGCCCTCTGCTCTGCCTCCGCTGTCTCCATCTTCTGGTCCTTGCACTGTTTTCTTCTGGCAGAGCATGGTCACATGCACTGCTGCAACCAGTGACTGGCTTCAGCTGTAATGTAATGTGCTGTAAGTGACCATGCTCTTGCTTTGCCAGAAGAAAAACGTGCAGGGACCAGAAGATGGGAGGTAGTGGCGTGGAGCAGTTCATTGTGAATCTTCTGTTTCAGGGAGCAGGCACTTGCTAAAAAAATGTTTATCAGAAAACTCCTTCAAATGTCCAGTAGCTACGGGTCCCACCTCTGGGACCCACTCCCGTCTCATGAACAGGGTCCCGTTGTGCACCGACAGGAATGGAGTGGTGGCGGCAGATACGCCGCTCTTTCCGTTTCCGGGATTCCATTATGATGTCACAATGTATTGTCAGCAGATCATAGTATCCAGGATTCCATTATGATGTCACAATGTATTGTCAGCAGATAATAGTATCCAGGATTCCATTATGATGTCACAATGTATTGTCAGCAGATAATAGTATCCAGGATTCCATTATGATGTCACAATGTATTGTCAGCAGATAATAGTATCCAGGATTTCATTATGATGTCACAATGTATTGTCAGCAGATAATAGTATCCAGGATTCCATTATGATGTCACAATGTATTGTCAGCAGATAATAGTATCCAGGATTCCATTATGATGTCACAATGTATTGTCAGCAGATGATAGTATCCAGGATTCCATTATGATGTCACAATATATTGTCAGCAGATCATAGTATCCAGGATTCCATTATGATGTCACAATGTATAGTCAGCAGATAATAGTATCCAGGATTCCATTATGATGTCACAATGTATTGTCAGCAGATAATAGTATCCAGGATTCCATTATGATGTCACAATGTATTGTCAGTAGATAATAGTATCCAGGATTCCATTATGATGTCACAATGTATTGTCAGCAGATAATAGTATCCAGGATTCCATTATGATGTCACAATGTATTGTCACAGATAATAATGTATGTATGTCAGCAGATATAGTATCCAGGATTCCATTATGATGTCACAATGTATTGTCAGCAGATAATAGTATCCAGGATTCCATTATGATGTCACAATGTATTGTCAGTATAGATAATAGTATCCAGGATTCCATTATGATGTCACATGTATTGTCAGCAGATAATAGTATCCAGGATTCCATTATGATTCACAATGTATTGTCAGCAGATAATAGTATCCAGGATTCCATTATGATTCACAATGTATTGTCAGCAGATAATGTTCCAGGATTCCATTATGATTACAATGTAATGTCAGCAGATAATAGTATCCAGGACTCCATTATGATGTCACAATGTATTGTCAGCAGATCATAGTATCCAGGATTCCATTATGATGTCACAATGTATTGTCAGCAGATCATAGTATCCAGGACTCCATTATGATGTCACAATGTATTGTCAGCAGATAATAGTATCCAGGATTCCATTATGATGTCACAAATATATTTCAGCAGATAATAGTATCCAGGATTCCATTATGATATCACAATGTATAGTCAGCAGATAATAGTATCCAGGATTCCATTATGATGTCACAATGTATTGTCAGCAGATAATAGTATCCAGGATTCCATTATGATGTCACAATATATTGTCAGCAGATAATAGTATCCAGGATTCCATTATGATATCACAATGTATTGTCAGCAGATAATAGTATCCAGGATTCCATTATGATGTCACAATGTATTGTCAGCAGATAATAGTATCCAGGATTCCATTATGATATCACAATGTATTGTCAGCAGATAATAGTATCCAGGATTCCATTATGATATCACAATGGTATTGTCAGCAGATAATAGTATCCAGGACTCCATTATGATGTCACAATGTATTGTCAGTAGATAATAGTATCCAGGATTCCATTATGATGTCACAATGTATTGTCAGCAGATAATAGTATCCAGGATTCCATTATGATGTCACAATGTATATGTCAGCAGATGATAGTATCCAGGATTCCATTATGATGTCACAATGTATTGTCAGTAGATAATAGTATCCAGGAACTTCCATTATGATGTCACAATGTATTGTCAGCAGATAATAGTATCCAGGATTCCATTATGATGTCACAATGTATTGTCAGCAGATAATAGTATCCAGGATTCCATTATGATGTCACAATGTATTGTCAGCAGATAATAGTATCCAGGATTCCATTATTGATGTCACAATGTATGTCAAGTAGATAATAGTATCCAGGATTCCATTATGATGTCACAATGTATTGTCAGCAGATAATAGTATCCAGGATTCCATATGATGTCACAATGTATTGTCAGCAGATGAATAGTTATCCAGGATTCCATTATGATGTCACAATGTATTGTCAGCAGATGATAGTATCCAGGATTCCATTATGATGTCACAATGTATTGTCAGCAGATAATAGTATCCAGGATTCCATTATGATGTCACAATGTATTGTCAGCAGATAATAGTATCCAGGATTCCATTATGATGTCACAATATTGTCAGAGATAATAGTATCCAGGATTCCATTATGATGTCACAATGTATTGTCAGCAGATAATAGTATCCAGGATTCCATTATGATGTCACAATGTATTGTCAGCAGATAATAGTATCCAGGATTTCCATTATGATGTCACAATGTATTGTCAGCAGATAATAGTATCCAGGATTCCATTATGATGTCACAATGTATTGTCAGTAGATAATAGTATCCAGGATTCCATTATGATGTCACAATGTATTGTCAGCAGATAATAGTATCCAGGATTCCATTATGATGTCACAATGTATTGTCAGCAGATAATAGTATCCAGGATTCCATTATGATGTCACAATGTATATGTCAGTAGATAATAGTATCCAGGATTCCCATTATGATGTCACAATGTATTCTCAGCAGATGAATAGTATCCAGGATTTCCATTATGATATCACAATGTAGTGTCAGCAGATAATAGTATCCAGGATTCCATTTATGATGTCACAATATAGGTCAGTAGATAATAGTATCCAGGATTCCATTATGATGTCACAATGTATTGTCAGCAGATAATAGTATCCAGGATTCCATTATGATGTCACAATGTATTGTCAGCAGATAATAGTATCCAGGATTCCATTATGATATCACAATGTATTGTCAGTAGATAATAGTATCCAGGACTCCATTATGATGTCACAATGTATTGTCAGTAGATATAGTATCCAGGATTTCATTATGATGATCACAATGTATTGTCAGCAGATAATAGTATCCAGGATTCCATTATGATGTCACAATATGTATTGTCAGCAGATAATAGTATCCAGGATTCCATTATGATGTATGTCACAATGTATTGTCAGGCAGATAATAGTATCCAGGATTCCATTATGATGTCACAATGTATTGTCAGCAGATAATAGTATCCAGGATTCCATTATGATGTCACAATGTATTGTCAGTAGATAATAGTATCCAGGATTCCATTATGATGTCACAATGTATTGTCAGCAGATAATAGTATCCAGGACTCCATTATGATGTCACAATGTATTGTCAGCAGATGATAGTATCCAGGATTCCATTATGATGTCACAATGTATTGTCAGTAGATAATAGTATCCAGGATTCCATTATGATGTCACAATGTATTGTCAGCAGATGATAGTATCCAGGATTCCATTATGATGTCACAATGTATTGTCAGTAGATAATAGTATCCAGGATTCCATTATGATGTCACAATGTATAGTCAGCAGATAATAGTATCCAGGATTCCATTATGATGTCACAATGTATTGTCAGCAGATAATAGTATCCAGGATTCCATTATGATGTCACAATGTAGTTGTCAGCTAGATAATAGTTATCCAGGATTCCATTATGATGTCACAATGTATTGTCAGTAGATAATAGTATCCAGGATTCCATTATGATGTCACAATGTATTGTCAGCAGATAATAGTATCCAGGATTCCATTATGATGTCACAATGTATTGTCAGCAGATAATAGTATCGCAGGACTTCCATTATGATGTCACAATGTATTGTCAGCAGATAATAGTATCCAGGATTCCATTATGATGTCACAATGTATTGTCAGCAGATAATAAGTATCCAGGATTCCATTATGATGTCACAATGTATTGTCAGCAGATATAGTATCCAGGATTCCATTATGATGTCACAATGTATTGTCAGCAGATAATAGTATCCAGGATTCCATTATGATGTCACAATTATAGTTCAGCAGATAATAGTATCCAGGATTCCATTATGATATCACAATGTAATTGTCAGTAGATAATAGTATCCAGGATTCCATTATGAATGTCACAATGTATTGTCAGCAGATAATAGTATCCAGGATTCCATTATGATGTCACAATGTATTGTCAGCAGATAATAGTATCCAGGATTCCATTATGATGTCACAATGTATTGTCAGCAGATAATAGTATCCAGGATTCCATTATGATGTCACAATGTATTGTCAGCAGATAATAGTATCCAGGATTCCATTATGATGTCACAATGTATTGTCAGCAGATAATAGTATCCAGGATTTCATTATGATGTCACAATGTATTGTCAGCAGATGATAGTATCTAGGATTTCATTATGATGATTTGTGTTGCGGGGCTTTAGTAATAGACCTGTTTCTCATGTGTTCAGTTTCAGGCGAACCAGAAGCTGGGCCAAGCATCGACGCTCTCAGCATGTCCCCCAAGGCGGCACTAGGTAACCCTGTTGTGTTATCCTCACTCGTCATTGTCATGTTTAAAGGGAAAATCCAGGCCGTACGATCTTCTGACAGGTCGCAGATAAAGGAGAGAAGATGACATTGGTGACGTCCGTGATCTCGACCACCACTGGGATCATTCCCTTTGGGTACTGCTAAGAGATTGCTCTAACTGACATTACCATGAACGGTAAAGCAGTGAGAATAATCTTTACCGTTTGCGTCCTACCAATTGGAAATGATAACGTTGCACTTTGTGAAACATGCCACAGCAGATTATTCCAAAACATCAAGTTAAAGAAAGGGGTTTTCTGTCCATTTATGTTGATGACTTACTCTCAGGATGGGCATCAATATACGACCGATACTGCAATGTTTAAACCCAGCCTTAATGGGGTAATCCCATCATCGTCTAACCACAGGATAGTAGACACCGAACCAAAAAATTGGCTTCCACAACTAAGATGGTAATCAAGAATATCTTTATTAATGTATCGTAAGATATAAGAATAATCATAAAAGTAAAAAAAGACATATAGCAGCAAGAAATGTATCGTAATGCGATGATAATAAGGGGGTCGCGGTGGAGATCTCCCTAGACCGAATGAGTGATAGGTTCTGAAATGTGTATCATACCAGTATCTCCAATATATAATGTATCACTTAAGGCAATACAGCCTCAAAAAACAAAATTTCATATAGTAGTGATTGCAAGCATGGAGACACCTCAGTAATGAAAGTGAATACAGGCTCTGAAACATGTACCATACCGGCATCACCAGCCTATAGTATATCACACGGGCAATTCAGCCTCAAAAACCGATTGTATATAGTAGTGGTGGCAGGCGTGGCAGCAAGAATAAATACCTCAAAGGTCATAGGCAGGTCCCACCGCGGCCCCCTCCCAACGCCGTTTCGCCTCACAGGCTTCTTCTGGGGATGAGACCACAGGATAGGTAATAATATCCTAATTCTGAGAATGAGGGATCCCCATGTGTACGTCAGTCCACTGCTCCATTGACTTCTGGGGGGTTGATGCAGGCAGCACTCTGAGCCCATAGATGTGAATAGAGCAGTTAGCGGCATGAAATCGGGGACTACATAGAGGCTTTCATTCAGGAAGTCGGTGGCAGTTTTGCCTCCTGTATCTATGACCTATCAGGACATCATTTCCATTGGATTTTTCCTTTAAATCCCAGAAGGTCAACTCTTAAAGGGGACGATATGGTGGCTGTAGGTGTGACCCTGTCTGTCAGCCTATGTCGCCCCCTTGTGGAGTTGGTTGGACTTTGTGGAGTGCCCATATAAACATGTCATGTCTGTCTTTTTTTTTATCTTCCATGTTGCAGCTGATTCAGGGACTTTAGTGTCTGCAGGAAGCGCTGCACCTGCCACAGGTGACTCTCCTCCTGTTACCAGCAGCTTCAGCCTCTTTCTGGTGATCTGTGCTCCCCTCCCCCGCACCTCCATGTAATCCTCCACAGCCCAAACAGCACATAAATATCCCACCTAATCAGCCTCTTAAAGGTCCACAAACATTCACTCTGAAAATATAGGGGGAGAATGTATCACACTGGTGTGAAGGACAATTGGCAACCAATTAGATTTCATTATCCAAAGGAGCTCTGAAAGATGGAATCTGATTGGTTGCTATGGGCAACTAAGACAGTTTTCCGTTCCACCAGTTTGACAAGTTTACCCCATAGAATTTTACTCTTAGACCGCTTTCACATGGTCAGTGGGGGTCATTTACTAGGATTGTTATTTTTTGGTGGTCTTTTAGGTACCTTTTACTCTGGCTTTGCTGTCTGAAGATGCGCTTAATTTATGATGGGGTCATAAATTAGGAGCATCTTTGGCAGTCTTTGCACCTGCTGGAAAATGTATGCCGGCCCCTGCATGCCCCCGCCACCCCTGCAACGCTTTTTTGTGTCCTATGCAGCATAAGTCCCAAAAAAGGGTCTGCGCCAAAAAAGATGACCCTCAGTATTTTGTATTTGTAAGTAAAAATCTAGGAGTGGGTCAAGAAAATGGAAGAGGTACATGTCTTTTCTTTATATTTTTCTCTGAAGGTTCCACTCCTGGTTTTTGACTTGCACAATACTGACTATTTTTTATCAAAACTGGGGTAAAGTTGAACTGGTTTAGTTGCACATAGCAACCAATCAGATGTCACCTTTCATTTTCCAAAACAGCTCTGAAAAATGAAAGGTGGAATCTGATTGGTTGCTATGCGCAACTAAGCCAGTTTTCCTTTACACCAGTTTTGATAAATCTCCCCCACTGTGTGAAAGTAGCCCGAGACATATTCGGATACTATCATCTCATAATGTCGTGGACCTTTACACAGGCACAAATCACTATTCAAAGGAGGTTCAGGCTAGACTGGTGTGTTTTCATCACTTGATTGATACAACAGTAAAATTCCTTTAATCCAGCATCTGATAAACTGGAAAATATGATAATTTAGGCTACTGTTCTCCCTGAGGGGTACTCTCCCATTCAAGTGAGTTTTATAGCCTTTTCAATGACTGACGATCCTGCACCTACCAGGACCTACTGATGTGAGAGTTTAGGAATTTTACAGAACGTGTTTTCACGGATGCTGGTCTTGTGCACGTAGAAGGGGAAAAGACTTCTAATGTCTTGTGTGGGTGTCACAATGGTGGTGGTCCAGCAGTGGGGGTTCCTCTACTGATGGGAATACCTGTGATGGACAGACGTTTCCATGTAGAGATGAAATTCATGGGGATGTGTTCCTACTCTTTAGTGATCATCCACGACTATTGGCACCAATATTCATCTAGAGGAGGGGATGGTTACTCTTAAACCGCAAAACACGGATGTGGGCCAAGTTCATGCCACCATTTGTGTGTGTGTGTATATATTTATTTTTTTTATTTTTTTAACTCCTGGAGAAATATTCTGTCCTTGTCTGCAAAAATGGCAAGAATAGGACACTTTTTTTTTTTGCCACAGAACGGACGTACGGATGTGGACAGCACACAGTGTGCTGTCCACATCAATTGAGATGAACTAAGGCCATGTGCATGAGCCCTAAATATTGGTCAACCCTGATGACCATTGTGTGTGTGTTCGCGCACAGGGGTCTCCAAACTGTTGGTGAGGTAGATACATGGGGCACAGCTCTATCCTGTTCTGATGGTTTGTTACACGTTTCCCGCACAGATACATTGTATCAGCATTGCCAACCTGAGTTTTATTTTTTTATTTTTTCTGACAACACTGTCAAAATTGACAACAAACTGTTTTTAGGGCCCCATTACTAAATTCTACCCTATTTTGCACTACATACCGGTGCCCAGCATAGGTAAGGGAGTCCATAAAATATATCTTCCGCAGCATGGGACAACGAGCAACCAAATGGATGTGCTATACAGCAACACATGCAGTATGCCAAACATAAAGTGCAATTCTGATATAGGAAGAGTGCTTTGGACTGCAAAAAACAGATCTAAGTAAAGGAAATGATAGTAATATATATGACTGGACTTTGATATTTTTACTGTCTAGTCCCACCATTTTTTTTGTTTTGTTCAGAACAATCAATTTATATCATGTTTGTTGTATGATTTTCTGAATTTCTGATTTTGCTGCAATTATGAAAGTTGTGGCGAAAATGTTGATTCTGAAAATCGCAGCAAACAAATGCGAAAAACTGTAGGCAGCTTATGCCCATCTGCCAGTGGTGGAGCGGGTTCAGTGCAGCAGACAGAGCAGTACATAACACTGGCTGGACCCTAGCAGACTCCCTGGGCACATTTACTAATGGACTTGCAACCCTTTCAGATGTAAAAAGTGGCGCAAGTCCCCTTTTCTGCCTGGCCGTGTGACATAATTTTGGTGCACAGCGGGTTTTGCACCTTGTATGCCAGTTGGACGTGCCGGGTGGGATAGGGGCGTGCCAGGGGCCGTGCTGCCTTTCACTTTTAGAGACCCTTTTGAAAATGAAAGGTAACATCTGATTGGTTTCTATGGGCAACTAAGCCAGTTTTCCTTTACAACAGTTTTGATAAATCTTCCCCAGTGCCTGTTATACTGGTTAAGCTTTATTTACATGGAAACGGAACCTCCATAATGTTTCAGCATGTTATCACAGATCCCGCCACATTTTGTCTGGAAACACTTTGAGTAACACTGCGGTTTGGAGGTAATTCAGGGGATTTTCAGCCATTTTCATTGCAGCACATCCACCAATAAAGTCAGGGGATGTGTAATCTCAGGTCCTACAGAAGTTAGGAGCCTTAGTCAAAGTGGTTACTATGGGAAAACTGCTTAGATTGGCTTTGTGGCTATGCTTTAGTGCATTTCTTTTTCTCACCAGCAGGTGTCACTTCCATACACTGTATATTAAAATTGTGAAGGGCACACAAGAGGAAAAAAAATGACAATAGGAAGAATAGCTATAAGAGACATTGTGGTATCAGGGACAGCTTTGGATATAAGAGACATTGTGGTATCAGGTCCAGCTTTGGCTGTAAGAGACATTGTGGTATCAGGTCCAGCTTTGGCTGTAAGAGACATTGTGGTGTCAGGGTCAGCTTTGGGTATAAGAGACATTGTGGTATCAGGTCCAGCTTTGGATATAAGAGACATTGTGGTATCGGGTCCAGCTTTGGATATAAGAGACATTGTGGTATCTGGTCCAGCTTTGGCTATAAGAGACATTGTAGTGTCAGGGTCAGCTTTGGCTGTAAGAGACATTGTGGTATCAGGGACAGCTTTGGGTATAAGAGACATTGTGGTATTCGGGTCCAGCTTTGGATATAAGACATTGTGATATCAGGGACAGCTTTGGATATAAGAGACATTGTGGGTATCGGGTCCAGCTTTGGATATGAGACATTGTGGTGTCAGGAACAGCTTTGGATATAAGAGACATTGTGGTATCAGGGACAGCTTTGGATATAAGAGACATTGTGGTATCGGGTCCAGCTTTGGATATGAGGACATTGTGGTATCAGGAACAGCTTTGGATATAAGAGACATTGTGGTATCAGGAACAGCTTTGGATATAAGAGACATTGTGGTATCAGGTCAGCTTTGGATATAAGAGACATTGTGGTATCAGGGTCAGCTTTGGCTATAAGAGACATTGTGGTGTCAGGGTCAGCTTTGGATATAAGAGACATTGTGGTATCAGGGTCAGCTTTGGCTATAAGAGACATTGTGGTGTCAGGGTCAGCTTTGGATATAAGAGACATTGTGGTATCAGGAACAGCTTTGGATATAAGAGACATTGTGGTATCAGGAACAGCTTTGGATATAAGAGACATGTGGTATCAGGGACAGCTTTGGATATAAGAGACATGTGTGGTATCAGGGTCAGCTTTGGCTATAAGAGACATTGTGGTGTCAGGGTCAGCTTTGGATATAAGAACATTGTGGTATCAGGGTCAGCTTTGGCTATAAGAGACATTGTTGGTGTCAGGGTCAGCTTTGGATATAAGAGACATTGTGGTATCAGAACAGCTTTGGATATAAGAGACATTGTGGTATCAGGGTCAGCTTTGGCTGTAAGAGACATTGTGGTGTCAGGGTCAGCTTTGGCTATAAGAGACATTGTGGTATCAGGTCCAGCTTTGGCTATAAGAGACATTGTGGTATCAGGTCCAGCTTTGGCTATAAGAGACATTGTGGTGTCAGGGTCAGCTTTGGCTATAAGACATTGTGGTATCAGGTCCAGCTTTGGCTATAAGAGACATTGTGGTATCAGGTCCAGCTTTGGCTATAAGAGACATTGTGGTATCAGGAACAGCTTTGGATATAAGAGACATTGTGGTATCCGGTCCAGCTTGGGCTATAAGAGACATTGTGGTGTCAGGGTCAGCTTTGGATATAAGAGACATTGTGGTATCAGGGTCAGCTTTGGCTATAAGAGACATTGTGGTGTCAGGAACAGCTTTGGCTATAAGAGACATTGTGGTGTCAGGGTCAGCTTTGGATATAAGAGACATTGTGGTATCAGGTCCAGCTTTGGATATAAGAGACATTGTGGTATCAGGGTCAGCTTTGGCTATAAGAACATTGTGTTCAGGAACAGCTTTGGCTATAAGAGACATTGTGGTATCAGGTCAGCTTTGGATATAAGAGACATTGTGGTATCAGGTCCAGCTTTGGATATAAGAGACATTGTGGTATCAGGTCCAGCTTTGGATATAAGAGACATTGTGGTATCAGGTCCAGCTTTGGATATAAGAGACATTGTGGTATCAGGTCCAGCTTTGGATATAAGAGACATTGTGGTATCAGGGTCAGCTTTGGATATAAGAGACATTGTGGTATCAGAGTTATCTTTGGCTATAAGAGACATAGTGGTATCAGGTCCAGCTTTGGATATAAGACATTGTGGTATCAGGGTCAGCTTTGGATATAAGACATTGTGGTATCAGGGACAGCTTTGGATATAAGACATTGTGGTATCAGGGACAGCTTTGGATATAAGACATTGTGGTATCAGGGACAGCTTTGGATATAAGTTGTGGTATCAGGACAGCTTGGTATAAGACATTGTGGTATCAGGGACAGCTTTGGATATAAGACATTGTGGTATCAGGGACAGCTTTGGATATAAGACATTGTGGTATCAGGGACAGCTTTGGATATAAGACATTGTGGTATCAGGGACAGCTTTGGATATAAGACATTGTGGTATCAGGGTCAGCTTTGGATATAAGACATTGTGGTATCAGGGACAGCTTTGGATATAAGAGACATTGTATTATTATGGTCAGCTTTAAACAACCTGCACAGCTCTTCTGTGGAACACATAACATGCTCTCAGATGTCTGTCAGTCACCCTTGAGGGGCTCCGCTTTGGCCGATTGATAACTTTTTGCTGCTGAGAATGTTCCAGAACTTTACGCTTGAATGAACTATGTAATTTCCTATTTCATTGGCTGCACTTGTTTCATGTGCCCCCATGAAATACAGCTGAGAGACGAATGACGCCCGTCCCCCCAACTCCCTTTGTAATTCTTGCTTGCCAAAGTGGAGATTGCTGTAATTCTCCTGTCCATGTCTGTGCATCTCAATAATCACAGTGTTTTCGCTTTCAGAGGTCAGTTCCATCATCAAGAAGAAACCAGGAGCAACAAAGAAAGGGGTAAGAGAACGTGTGTTGGGGAAACAGGTGGGTGAGGCTGCATTCACAATTTTACTGCTTATTGGAAACAGTCAGCATGCCTGTCATCACGCAGATTTCTGCCAGGTGGGCTGGTTCCTTTTGATGCAAGGGGTAGTTAGTTTATCCTGCGTCAGACTTGTCCACTTTAATGTAATTTGGTGCTCATTTTTATCTGCTGTTTCAGGCAGAGGAGGCACTGACTGTGGTGGTCTTCAGTGAAATAGGGGCAGAAGCCCCATGATGACTGCTTTATGTCTCGTATCTCCAGTGCTTAGAATCATTTACATCTGTAGATGTGACTGGTATCTGCCCCATCTCTTATAATGCTTCTCTGTGTATCTGAATTTTGCAGCTTGGGGCCAAGAAGGTGGGTCTGGGGGCCCAGAAAGTGAGCAGTAAAAGCTTTAGCGAGATTGAGAAACAAGCCATCGCCGTAGACAAGATAAAGGAGCAGGAGAATGCGAACCTTAGCAAGAAACCAGAGGAGCCAATGTAAGTGACGCAAATGATGTTTTTATGTCGCCCTCACCACTTTTGCTGCTGCTTTAGATTCCTGTTTAGGTGCACAGACTGCCGGCGGATGCACCTAATTTATTATGAGGTCTGTGCATTGTCATAAAATAGGCACGTCCTCCAGCAGAGCAGGGGATATTCAAGACCAGCACAGAAGCACCGGCCTCCCCCTAGGACATGTGCTTTACCTACGCTTCTCTATGATGACAAGTGTCTGACATTGTGATAGAAAAATTGCTGTGAGAAAACTGCAGCAAATTAAATAGGACTTTCAATCTCAGTCCCTAGGACAGCATGAGATACAAATATGGCCCATCTGGCAGCCAATTGTGTCATGGCACTGTAGAACCCTGTGCATAATAGGAGTTTAACTAAGTTGCCTTGGTGTGGTGATCTGTCCACAAGCTTAGTGACTGTTCCAGTGACATCCCGCAGAATAGTGATTGCAGCTCTAGAGTGTAATACAGGATGTAACTCAGGATCAGTACAGAATAAGTAATGTATGTGCACGTTGACTCCACCAGCAGAATAGAGAGTACAGCTCTGGAGTATAATACGGGATATAACTCAGGATCAGTACAGGATAAGTAATGTATGTACACAGTGACTCCACCAGCAGAATAGAGAGTGCAGCTCTGGAGTATCATACAGGATGTAACTCCGGATCAGTACAGGATAAGTAATGCAATGTATGCACACGTTGACTCCACCAGCAGAATAATGAGTGCAGCTCAGGAGTATCATACAGGATGTAACTCAGGGATCAGTACAGGATAAGTAATGTATGTACACAGTGACTCCACCAGCAGAATAGTGAGTGCAGCTCTGGTGTATAATACAGGATGTAACTCAGGATCAGTACAGGAATAAGTAATGTATGTGCACGTTGACTCCACCAGCAGAATAGAGAGTACAGCTCTGGAGTATAATACGGGATATAACTCAGGTATCAGTACAGGATAAGTAATGTATGTACACGAGTGACTCCACAGCAGAATAGTGAGTGCAGCTCGGAGTATATTACAGGATGTAACTCAGGATCAGTACAGGATAAGTAATGTATGTACACAGTGACTCCCCAGCAGAATAGAGAGTGCAGCTCTGGAGTATCGTACAGGATGTAACTCCGGATCAGTACAGGATAAGTAATGCAATGTATGCACACGTTGACTCCACCAGCAGAATAGTGAGTGCGGCTCAGGAGTATAATACAGGATATAACTCAGGATCAGTACAGGATAAGTAATGTATGTACACAGTGACTCCACCAGCAGAATAGTGAGTGCAGCTCTGGTGTATAATACAGGATGTAACTCGGGATCCGTGCATTATTAGTAATCTAAAAACAAATGTGTTCCCTGTGCTGTCTACCAGTCTACTTGATAATTACACTACATAGAGTAGATTACTGTACACAAGTGAAGAGAATAGAGAATTGTTCTACATTATAATTAGGGATGAGCGAATTGACTTTGGATGAAACATCTGAAGGTCGATTTGCATAAAACTTTGGTTCAATACTGTTCAGAGCCAGCGCTCCGTATAGTATTAGAATGTATTGGCTCCGATGGGCCGCAGCTATAACCCATTTCCCGAACTCTGGTTCGGTTCCAAGTGGTACCTTGTAACCGAACACGAGTTCAGGTAAGGGTTTTTTTACAGTACAAATTATGAAATTATATTAATTATAATAAAATTCGCAAAGTAATAACTTCAGCTCATCTGAGCCAATACATTCTAATACTGTACGGAGGCTCGCTCTGTACAGTATTGAACCAAACTTTTATGCGATTCGCTCATCCCGAATTATAATTGAAAAATCATACTTGATGATTCTCATTCTTTACATAGTGTGCTCCATCAGTGGTTGCTGCAGGCAGGTTTCATGGCTCTGTGTCCGGAAAACAAATGTGCACGGCGAGGCTGAAGTCTGGACCCTTTCAACTGATGTCATTTGTAGAAAATTGAATTCCAGTGTGTGACAGTAGTAATTGGGAGGGAGGTTGCATCATTTGGTGGAGGAAACCTTTTCGGACTGCCATTTTGAATTCAGCTCAGGTTTTTCAATGGGGATGAGGTCATGAGACATATCGATCTTGCCTAGAATTTACTCAGAAACACACTGGAATATGGCAGATTTCAAAATGTTTCTTCCACCAGATATGCAGCCTGCGTCCCAGTTAATAATTTCACACATTGGAAGTCAATTTTCAGCAGTTAGAAGGCTGTGTCCAGGCTTTTGCCTCACCCTGCATTTTTTATAGATAAATAAGATGCTTGTCTGGGTTTATTACATTGCTTAACCCTTTCCAGACCTCTGCCGTACATGTAGTCGTCGGGTTTCTGCAGGCGTTTAACCCCTCAGATGCTGTGTCCTTTTCTTACCATAAGCTGGGTCTCTGAAGAAACCCATGCTATAGCAGTTGTAATTCCTATGGAGCCAAGCAGTGGCAAGGATCCATAAGGACTTGGCGAATCTGCAGTGAGTTGCAATGGCAGTTCAATACAATGTAAGGAAGAAGAAGAATAATTCTTATAATCTTATAATTCTTATAGTCCCCTAGGGTTTTTAAAAATATCAAAATTCAGACACCCCCGTTTCCCTGTAATTAAATAAATTAAATTAAACAATAAAAAAGTAAAGCTCATAGGCATCACTACATCCCAAAATACCTATACTATTAAAATATAAATACTGTATTTTCCGCTCTATAAGAAGCACCTAGGATTTAGAGGAGGAAAATTAGAAAACAAAATACTCAGAACCCAACAGACCACCCCGGAAAGACAAATTAGATCCGAGTACCCTACACAAATCCAGTGTTAATAAGCCTCCAATCACAGACTCTAGTAATTCCCCCAATCAGATTGACTCAGAGAATGAAGGGCATGGGTCAGTTTTACCGCATTGGGAACACCCTTAAAACAAAACCCATAAAACTGTGGTGGAATTGCACCCCATATGGATTTTTTTTTACAGCTTCCCACTGGATGCAATATTAAATGGTGCCATTAGAAAGTACAACTTGTCCTGCAAAAAGCAAGTCCTCATAGGGCTATGTTAACGGAAAAATAAAAAAAAAGTTATCGCTCTGGGAAGGGAGGGAGTGAAAAGAGGAAAAACACAAAAAAACAACAACAGAAAATCGCATGGTGCTGAAGGGGTTAAACTACATACACCAGGGTTAGGGGCAGCTGCCACTCCTCTATAGCTAACCTGTCCCCTACCTCTCCATTCCAGAGTCTCTTCTCTGCGCTTGGCTTACAAGGATCTGGAAATTCAGAAACAGAAAGATGAAGAGAAGCTGAAGAACCTGCTGCGAAGAAGAAAGCTG